>OY282523.1:2500-5000 GCA_958296335.1 Urtica urens | reverse complement strand
TTAGGGTTTAGGGTTTAGGGTTTAGGGTTTAGGGTTTAGGGTTTAGGGTTTAGGGTTTAGGGTTTAGGGTTTAGGGTTTAGGGTTTAGGGTTTAGGGTTTAGGGTTTAGGGTTTAGGGTTTAGGGTTTAGGGTTTAGGGTTTAGGGTTTAGGGTTTAGGGTTTAGGGTTTAGGGTTTAGGGTTTAGGGTTTAGGGTTTAGGGTTTAGGGTTTAGGGTTTAGGGTTTAGGGTTTAGGGTTTAGGGTTTAGGGTTTAGGGTTTAGGGTTTAGGGTTTAGGGTTTAGGGTTTAGGGTTTAGGGTTTAGGGTTTAGGGTTTAGGGTTTAGGGTTTAGGGTTTAGGGTTTAGGGTTTAGGGTTTAGGGTTTAGGGTTTAGGGTTTAGGGTTTAGGGTTTAGGGTTTAGGGTTTAGGGTTTAGGGTTTAGGGTTTAGGGTTTAGGGTTTAGGGTTTAGGGTTTAGGGTTTAGGGTTTAGGGTTTAGGGTTTAGGGTTTAGGGTTTAGGGTTTAGGGTTTAGGGTTTAGGGTTTAGGGTTTAGGGTTTAGGGTTTAGGGTTTAGGGTTTAGGGTTTAGGGTTTAGGGTTTAGGGTTTAGGGTTTAGGGTTTAGGGTTTAGGGTTTAGGGTTTAGGGTTTAGGGTTTAGGGTTTAGGGTTTAGGGTTTAGGGTTTAGGGTTTAGGGTTTAGGGTTTAGGGTTTAGGGTTTAGGGTTTAGGGTTTAGGGTTTAGGGTTTAGGGTTTAGGGTTTAGGGTTTAGGGTTTAGGGTTTAGGGTTTAGGGTTTAGGGTTTAGGGTTTAGGGTTTAGGGTTTAGGGTTTAGGGTTTAGGGTTTAGGGTTTAGGGTTTAGGGTTTAGGGTTTAGGGTTTAGGGTTTAGGGTTTAGGGTTTAGGGTTTAGGGTTTAGGGTTTAGGGTTTAGGGTTTAGGGTTTAGGGTTTAGGGTTTAGGGTTTAGGGTTTAGGGTTTAGGGTTTAGGGTTTAGGGTTTAGGGTTTAGGGTTTAGGGTTTAGGGTTTAGGGTTTAGGGTTTAGGGTTTAGGGTTTAGGGTTTAGGGTTTAGGGTTTAGGGTTTAGGGTTTAGGGTTTAGGGTTTAGGGTTTAGGGTTTAGGGTTTAGGGTTTAGGGTTTAGGGTTTAGGGTTTAGGGTTTAGGGTTTAGGGTTTAGGGTTTAGGGTTTAGGGTTTAGGGTTTAGGGTTTAGGGTTTAGGGTTTAGGGTTTAGGGTTTAGGGTTTAGGGTTTAGGGTTTAGGGTTTAGGGTTTAGGGTTTAGGGTTTAGGGTTTAGGGTTTAGGGTTTAGGGTTTAGGGTTTAGGGTTTAGGGTTTAGGGTTTAGGGTTTAGGGTTTAGGGTTTAGGGTTTAGGGTTTAGGGTTTAGGGTTTAGGGTTTAGGGTTTAGGGTTTAGGGTTTAGGGTTTAGGGTTTAGGGTTTAGGGTTTAGGGTTTAGGGTTTAGGGTTTAGGGTTTAGGGTTTAGGGTTTAGGGTTTAGGGTTTAGGGTTTAGGGTTTAGGGTTTAGGGTTTAGGGTTTAGGGTTTAGGGTTTAGGGTTTAGGGTTTAGGGTTTAGGGTTTAGGGTTTAGGGTTTAGGGTTTAGGGTTTAGGGTTTAGGGTTTAGGGTTTAGGGTTTAGGGTTTAGGGTTTAGGGTTTAGGGTTTAGGGTTTAGGGTTTAGGGTTTAGGGTTTAGGGTTTAGGGTTTAGGGTTTAGGGTTTAGGGTTTAGGGTTTAGGGTTTAGGGTTTAGGGTTTAGGGTTTAGGGTTTAGGGTTTAGGGTTTAGGGTTTAGGGTTTAGGGTTTAGGGTTTAGGGTTTAGGGTTTAGGGTTTAGGGTTTAGGGTTTAGGGTTTAGGGTTTAGGGTTTAGGGTTTAGGGTTTAGGGTTTAGGGTTTAGGGTTTAGGGTTTAGGGTTTAGGGTTTAGGGTTTAGGGTTTAGGGTTTAGGGTTTAGGGTTTAGGGTTTAGGGTTTAGGGTTTAGGGTTTAGGGTTTAGGGTTTAGGGTTTAGGGTTTAGGGTTTAGGGTTTAGGGTTTAGGGTTTAGGGTTTAGGGTTTAGGGTTTAGGGTTTAGGGTTTAGGGTTTAGGGTTTAGGGTTTAGGGTTTAGGGTTTAGGGTTTAGGGTTTAGGGTTTAGGGTTTAGGGTTTAGGGTTTAGGGTTTAGGGTTTAGGGTTTAGGGTTTAGGGTTTAGGGTTTAGGGTTTAGGGTTTAGGGTTTAGGGTTTAGGGTTTAGGGTTTAGGGTTTAGGGTTTAGGGTTTAGGGTTTAGGGTTTAGGGTTTAGGGTTTAGGGTTTAGGGTTTAGGGTTTAGGGTTTAGGGTTTAGGGTTTAGGGTTTAGGGTTTAGGGTTTAGGGTTTAGGGTTTAGGGTTTAGGGTTTAGGGTTTAGGGTTTAGGGTTTAGGGTTTAGGGTTTAGGGTTTAGGGTTTAGGGTTTAGGGTTTAGGGTTTAGGGTTTAGGGTTTAGGGTTTAGGGTTTAGGGTTTAGGGTTTAGGGTTTAGGGTTTAGGGTTTAGGGTT
>OY282522.1:26553888-26563037 GCA_958296335.1 Urtica urens | reverse complement strand
AAACCCTAAACCCTAAACCCTAAACCCTAAACCCTAAACCCTAAACCCTAAACCCTAAACCCTAAACCCTAAACCCTAAACCCTAAACCCTAAACCCTAAACCCTAAACCCTAAACCCTAAACCCTAAACCCTAAACCCTAAACCCTAAACCCTAAACCCTAAACCCTAAACCCTAAACCCTAAACCCTAAACCCTAAACCCTAAACCCTAAACCCTAAACCCTAAACCCTAAACCCTAAACCCTAAACCCTAAACCCTAAACCCTAAACCCTAAACCCTAAACCCTAAACCCTAAACCCTAAACCCTAAACCCTAAACCCTAAACCCTAAACCCTAAACCCTAAACCCTAAACCCTAAACCCTAAACCCTAAACCCTAAACCCTAAACCCTAAACCCTAAACCCTAAACCCTAAACCCTAAACCCTAAACCCTAAACCCTAAACCCTAAACCCTAAACCCTAAACCCTAAACCCTAAACCCTAAACCCTAAACCCTAAACCCTAAACCCTAAACCCTAAACCCTAAACCCTAAACCCTAAACCCTAAACCCTAAACCCTAAACCCTAAACCCTAAACCCTAAACCCTAAACCCTAAACCCTAAACCCTAAACCCTAAACCCTAAACCCTAAACCCTAAACCCTAAACCCTAAACCCTAAACCCTAAACCCTAAACCCTAAACCCTAAACCCTAAACCCTAAACCCTAAACCCTAAACCCTAAACCCTAAACCCTAAACCCTAAACCCTAAACCCTAAACCCTAAACCCTAAACCCTAAACCCTAAACCCTAAACCCTAAACCCTAAACCCTAAACCCTAAACCCTAAACCCTAAACCCTAAACCCTAAACCCTAAACCCTAAACCCTAAACCCTAAACCCTAAACCCTAAACCCTAAACCCTAAACCCTAAACCCTAAACCCTAAACCCTAAACCCTAAACCCTAAACCCTAAACCCTAAACCCTAAACCCTAAACCCTAAACCCTAAACCCTAAACCCTAAACCCTAAACCCTAAACCCTAAACCCTAAACCCTAAACCCTAAACCCTAAACCCTAAACCCTAAACCCTAAACCCTAAACCCTAAACCCTAAACCCTAAACCCTAAACCCTAAACCCTAAACCCTAAACCCTAAACCCTAAACCCTAAACCCTAAACCCTAAACCCTAAACCCTAAACCCTAAACCCTAAACCCTAAACCCTAAACCCTAAACCCTAAACCCTAAACCCTAAACCCTAAACCCTAAACCCTAAACCCTAAACCCTAAACCCTAAACCCTAAACCCTAAACCCTAAACCCTAAACCCTAAACCCTAAACCCTAAACCCTAAACCCTAAACCCTAAACCCTAAACCCTAAACCCTAAACCCTAAACCCTAAACCCTAAACCCTAAACCCTAAACCCTAAACCCTAAACCCTAAACCCTAAACCCTAAACCCTAAACCCTAAACCCTAAACCCTAAACCCTAAACCCTAAACCCTAAACCCTAAACCCTAAACCCTAAACCCTAAACCCTAAACCCTAAACCCTAAACCCTAAACCCTAAACCCTAAACCCTAAACCCTAAACCCTAAACCCTAAACCCTAAACCCTAAACCCTAAACCCTAAACCCTAAACCCTAAACCCTAAACCCTAAACCCTAAACCCTAAACCCTAAACCCTAAACCCTAAACCCTAAACCCTAAACCCTAAACCCTAAACCCTAAACCCTAAACCCTAAACCCTAAACCCTAAACCCTAAACCCTAAACCCTAAACCCTAAACCCTAAACCCTAAACCCTAAACCCTAAACCCTAAACCCTAAACCCTAAACCCTAAACCCTAAACCCTAAACCCTAAACCCTAAACCCTAAACCCTAAACCCTAAACCCTAAACCCTAAACCCTAAACCCTAAACCCTAAACCCTAAACCCTAAACCCTAAACCCTAAACCCTAAACCCTAAACCCTAAACCCTAAACCCTAAACCCTAAACCCTAAACCCTAAACCCTAAACCCTAAACCCTAAACCCTAAACCCTAAACCCTAAACCCTAAACCCTAAACCCTAAACCCTAAACCCTAAACCCTAAACCCTAAACCCTAAACCCTAAACCCTAAACCCTAAACCCTAAACCCTAAACCCTAAACCCTAAACCCTAAACCCTAAACCCTAAACCCTAAACCCTAAACCCTAAACCCTAAACCCTAAACCCTAAACCCTAAACCCTAAACCCTAAACCCTAAACCCTAAACCCTAAACCCTAAACCCTAAACCCTAAACCCTAAACCCTAAACCCTAAACCCTAAACCCTAAACCCTAAACCCTAAACCCTAAACCCTAAACCCTAAACCCTAAACCCTAAACCCTAAACCCTAAACCCTAAACCCTAAACCCTAAACCCTAAACCCTAAACCCTAAACCCTAAACCCTAAACCCTAAACCCTAAACCCTAAACCCTAAACCCTAAACCCTAAACCCTAAACCCTAAACCCTAAACCCTAAACCCTAAACCCTAAACCCTAAACCCTAAACCCTAAACCCTAAACCCTAAACCCTAAACCCTAAACCCTAAACCCTAAACCCTAAACCCTAAACCCTAAACCCTAAACCCTAAACCCTAAACCCTAAACCCTAAACCCTAAACCCTAAACCCTAAACCCTAAACCCTAAACCCTAAACCCTAAACCCTAAACCCTAAACCCTAAACCCTAAACCCTAAACCCTAAACCCTAAACCCTAAACCCTAAACCCTAAACCCTAAACCCTAAACCCTAAACCCTAAACCCTAAACCCTAAACCCTAAACCCTAAACCCTAAACCCTAAACCCTAAACCCTAAACCCTAAACCCTAAACCCTAAACCCTAAACCCTAAACCCTAAACCCTAAACCCTAAACCCTAAACCCTAAACCCTAAACCCTAAACCCTAAACCCTAAACCCTAAACCCTAAACCCTAAACCCTAAACCCTAAACCCTAAACCCTAAACCCTAAACCCTAAACCCTAAACCCTAAACCCTAAACCCTAAACCCTAAACCCTAAACCCTAAACCCTAAACCCTAAACCCTAAACCCTAAACCCTAAACCCTAAACCCTAAACCCTAAACCCTAAACCCTAAACCCTAAACCCTAAACCCTAAACCCTAAACCCTAAACCCTAAACCCTAAACCCTAAACCCTAAACCCTAAACCCTAAACCCTAAACCCTAAACCCTAAACCCTAAACCCTAAACCCTAAACCCTAAACCCTAAACCCTAAACCCTAAACCCTAAACCCTAAACCCTAAACCCTAAACCCTAAACCCTAAACCCTAAACCCTAAACCCTAAACCCTAAACCCTAAACCCTAAACCCTAAACCCTAAACCCTAAACCCTAAACCCTAAACCCTAAACCCTAAACCCTAAACCCTAAACCCTAAACCCTAAACCCTAAACCCTAAACCCTAAACCCTAAACCCTAAACCCTAAACCCTAAACCCTAAACCCTAAACCCTAAACCCTAAACCCTAAACCCTAAACCCTAAACCCTAAACCCTAAACCCTAAACCCTAAACCCTAAACCCTAAACCCTAAACCCTAAACCCTAAACCCTAAACCCTAAACCCTAAACCCTAAACCCTAAACCCTAAACCCTAAACCCTAAACCCTAAACCCTAAACCCTAAACCCTAAACCCTAAACCCTAAACCCTAAACCCTAAACCCTAAACCCTAAACCCTAAACCCTAAACCCTAAACCCTAAACCCTAAACCCTAAACCCTAAACCCTAAACCCTAAACCCTAAACCCTAAACCCTAAACCCTAAACCCTAAACCCTAAACCCTAAACCCTAAACCCTAAACCCTAAACCCTAAACCCTAAACCCTAAACCCTAAACCCTAAACCCTAAACCCTAAACCCTAAACCCTAAACCCTAAACCCTAAACCCTAAACCCTAAACCCTAAACCCTAAACCCTAAACCCTAAACCCTAAACCCTAAACCCTAAACCCTAAACCCTAAACCCTAAACCCTAAACCCTAAACCCTAAACCCTAAACCCTAAACCCTAAACCCTAAACCCTAAACCCTAAACCCTAAACCCTAAACCCTAAACCCTAAACCCTAAACCCTAAACCCTAAACCCTAAACCCTAAACCCTAAACCCTAAACCCTAAACCCTAAACCCTAAACCCTAAACCCTAAACCCTAAACCCTAAACCCTAAACCCTAAACCCTAAACCCTAAACCCTAAACCCTAAACCCTAAACCCTAAACCCTAAACCCTAAACCCTAAACCCTAAACCCTAAACCCTAAACCCTAAACCCTAAACCCTAAACCCTAAACCCTAAACCCTAAACCCTAAACCCTAAACCCTAAACCCTAAACCCTAAACCCTAAACCCTAAACCCTAAACCCTAAACCCTAAACCCTAAACCCTAAACCCTAAACCCTAAACCCTAAACCCTAAACCCTAAACCCTAAACCCTAAACCCTAAACCCTAAACCCTAAACCCTAAACCCTAAACCCTAAACCCTAAACCCTAAACCCTAAACCCTAAACCCTAAACCCTAAACCCTAAACCCTAAACCCTAAACCCTAAACCCTAAACCCTAAACCCTAAACCCTAAACCCTAAACCCTAAACCCTAAACCCTAAACCCTAAACCCTAAACCCTAAACCCTAAACCCTAAACCCTAAACCCTAAACCCTAAACCCTAAACCCTAAACCCTAAACCCTAAACCCTAAACCCTAAACCCTAAACCCTAAACCCTAAACCCTAAACCCTAAACCCTAAACCCTAAACCCTAAACCCTAAACCCTAAACCCTAAACCCTAAACCCTAAACCCTAAACCCTAAACCCTAAACCCTAAACCCTAAACCCTAAACCCTAAACCCTAAACCCTAAACCCTAAACCCTAAACCCTAAACCCTAAACCCTAAACCCTAAACCCTAAACCCTAAACCCTAAACCCTAAACCCTAAACCCTAAACCCTAAACCCTAAACCCTAAACCCTAAACCCTAAACCCTAAACCCTAAACCCTAAACCCTAAACCCTAAACCCTAAACCCTAAACCCTAAACCCTAAACCCTAAACCCTAAACCCTAAACCCTAAACCCTAAACCCTAAACCCTAAACCCTAAACCCTAAACCCTAAACCCTAAACCCTAAACCCTAAACCCTAAACCCTAAACCCTAAACCCTAAACCCTAAACCCTAAACCCTAAACCCTAAACCCTAAACCCTAAACCCTAAACCCTAAACCCTAAACCCTAAACCCTAAACCCTAAACCCTAAACCCTAAACCCTAAACCCTAAACCCTAAACCCTAAACCCTAAACCCTAAACCCTAAACCCTAAACCCTAAACCCTAAACCCTAAACCCTAAACCCTAAACCCTAAACCCTAAACCCTAAACCCTAAACCCTAAACCCTAAACCCTAAACCCTAAACCCTAAACCCTAAACCCTAAACCCTAAACCCTAAACCCTAAACCCTAAACCCTAAACCCTAAACCCTAAACCCTAAACCCTAAACCCTAAACCCTAAACCCTAAACCCTAAACCCTAAACCCTAAACCCTAAACCCTAAACCCTAAACCCTAAACCCTAAACCCTAAACCCTAAACCCTAAACCCTAAACCCTAAACCCTAAACCCTAAACCCTAAACCCTAAACCCTAAACCCTAAACCCTAAACCCTAAACCCTAAACCCTAAACCCTAAACCCTAAACCCTAAACCCTAAACCCTAAACCCTAAACCCTAAACCCTAAACCCTAAACCCTAAACCCTAAACCCTAAACCCTAAACCCTAAACCCTAAACCCTAAACCCTAAACCCTAAACCCTAAACCCTAAACCCTAAACCCTAAACCCTAAACCCTAAACCCTAAACCCTAAACCCTAAACCCTAAACCCTAAACCCTAAACCCTAAACCCTAAACCCTAAACCCTAAACCCTAAACCCTAAACCCTAAACCCTAAACCCTAAACCCTAAACCCTAAACCCTAAACCCTAAACCCTAAACCCTAAACCCTAAACCCTAAACCCTAAACCCTAAACCCTAAACCCTAAACCCTAAACCCTAAACCCTAAACCCTAAACCCTAAACCCTAAACCCTAAACCCTAAACCCTAAACCCTAAACCCTAAACCCTAAACCCTAAACCCTAAACCCTAAACCCTAAACCCTAAACCCTAAACCCTAAACCCTAAACCCTAAACCCTAAACCCTAAACCCTAAACCCTAAACCCTAAACCCTAAACCCTAAACCCTAAACCCTAAACCCTAAACCCTAAACCCTAAACCCTAAACCCTAAACCCTAAACCCTAAACCCTAAACCCTAAACCCTAAACCCTAAACCCTAAACCCTAAACCCTAAACCCTAAACCCTAAACCCTAAACCCTAAACCCTAAACCCTAAACCCTAAACCCTAAACCCTAAACCCTAAACCCTAAACCCTAAACCCTAAACCCTAAACCCTAAACCCTAAACCCTAAACCCTAAACCCTAAACCCTAAACCCTAAACCCTAAACCCTAAACCCTAAACCCTAAACCCTAAACCCTAAACCCTAAACCCTAAACCCTAAACCCTAAACCCTAAACCCTAAACCCTAAACCCTAAACCCTAAACCCTAAACCCTAAACCCTAAACCCTAAACCCTAAACCCTAAACCCTAAACCCTAAACCCTAAACCCTAAACCCTAAACCCTAAACCCTAAACCCTAAACCCTAAACCCTAAACCCTAAACCCTAAACCCTAAACCCTAAACCCTAAACCCTAAACCCTAAACCCTAAACCCTAAACCCTAAACCCTAAACCCTAAACCCTAAACCCTAAACCCTAAACCCTAAACCCTAAACCCTAAACCCTAAACCCTAAACCCTAAACCCTAAACCCTAAACCCTAAACCCTAAACCCTAAACCCTAAACCCTAAACCCTAAACCCTAAACCCTAAACCCTAAACCCTAAACCCTAAACCCTAAACCCTAAACCCTAAACCCTAAACCCTAAACCCTAAACCCTAAACCCTAAACCCTAAACCCTAAACCCTAAACCCTAAACCCTAAACCCTAAACCCTAAACCCTAAACCCTAAACCCTAAACCCTAAACCCTAAACCCTAAACCCTAAACCCTAAACCCTAAACCCTAAACCCTAAACCCTAAACCCTAAACCCTAAACCCTAAACCCTAAACCCTAAACCCTAAACCCTAAACCCTAAACCCTAAACCCTAAACCCTAAACCCTAAACCCTAAACCCTAAACCCTAAACCCTAAACCCTAAACCCTAAACCCTAAACCCTAAACCCTAAACCCTAAACCCTAAACCCTAAACCCTAAACCCTAAACCCTAAACCCTAAACCCTAAACCCTAAACCCTAAACCCTAAACCCTAAACCCTAAACCCTAAACCCTAAACCCTAAACCCTAAACCCTAAACCCTAAACCCTAAACCCTAAACCCTAAACCCTAAACCCTAAACCCTAAACCCTAAACCCTAAACCCTAAACCCTAAACCCTAAACCCTAAACCCTAAACCCTAAACCCTAAACCCTAAACCCTAAACCCTAAACCCTAAACCCTAAACCCTAAACCCTAAACCCTAAACCCTAAACCCTAAACCCTAAACCCTAAACCCTAAACCCTAAACCCTAAACCCTAAACCCTAAACCCTAAACCCTAAACCCTAAACCCTAAACCCTAAACCCTAAACCCTAAACCCTAAACCCTAAACCCTAAACCCTAAACCCTAAACCCTAAACCCTAAACCCTAAACCCTAAACCCTAAACCCTAAACCCTAAACCCTAAACCCTAAACCCTAAACCCTAAACCCTAAACCCTAAACCCTAAACCCTAAACCCTAAACCCTAAACCCTAAACCCTAAACCCTAAACCCTAAACCCTAAACCCTAAACCCTAAACCCTAAACCCTAAACCCTAAACCCTAAACCCTAAACCCTAAACCCTAAACCCTAAACCCTAAACCCTAAACCCTAAACCCTAAACCCTAAACCCTAAACCCTAAACCCTAAACCCTAAACCCTAAACCCTAAACCCTAAACCCTAAACCCTAAACCCTAAACCCTAAACCCTAAACCCTAAACCCTAAACCCTAAACCCTAAACCCTAAACCCTAAACCCTAAACCCTAAACCCTAAACCCTAAACCCTAAACCCTAAACCCTAAACCCTAAACCCTAAACCCTAAACCCTAAACCCTAAACCCTAAACCCTAAACCCTAAACCCTAAACCCTAAACCCTAAACCCTAAACCCTAAACCCTAAACCCTAAACCCTAAACCCTAAACCCTAAACCCTAAACCCTAAACCCTAAACCCTAAACCCTAAACCCTAAACCCTAAACCCTAAACCCTAAACCCTAAACCCTAAACCCTAAACCCTAAACCCTAAACCCTAAACCCTAAACCCTAAACCCTAAACCCTAAACCCTAAACCCTAAACCCTAAACCCTAAACCCTAAACCCTAAACCCTAAACCCTAAACCCTAAACCCTAAACCCTAAACCCTAAACCCTAAACCCTAAACCCTAAACCCTAAACCCTAAACCCTAAACCCTAAACCCTAAACCCTAAACCCTAAACCCTAAACCCTAAACCCTAAACCCTAAACCCTAAACCCTAAACCCTAAACCCTAAACCCTAAACCCTAAACCCTAAACCCTAAACCCTAAACCCTAAACCCTAAACCCTAAACCCTAAACCCTAAACCCTAAACCCTAAACCCTAAACCCTAAACCCTAAACCCTAAACCCTAAACCCTAAACCCTAAACCCTAAACCCTAAACCCTAAACCCTAAACCCTAAACCCTAAACCCTAAACCCTAAACCCTAAACCCTAAACCCTAAACCCTAAACCCTAAACCCTAAACCCTAAACCCTAAACCCTAAACCCTAAACCCTAAACCCTAAACCCTAAACCCTAAACCCTAAACCCTAAACCCTAAACCCTAAACCCTAAACCCTAAACCCTAAACCCTAAACCCTAAACCCTAAACCCTAAACCCTAAACCCTAAACCCTAAACCCTAAACCCTAAACCCTAAACCCTAAACCCTAAACCCTAAACCCTAAACCCTAAACCCTAAACCCTAAACCCTAAACCCTAAACCCTAAACCCTAAACCCTAAACCCTAAACCCTAAACCCTAAACCCT